>CM067318.1:14511994-14544775 GCA_034231615.1 Meghimatium bilineatum | reverse complement strand
AAAATAGGAAATTGTTAACGATCTACTGTCCCATCTTTTGACATCTCCTACAGTTATGCTTGAACCCAAGCGCATTGGGATTGCCTTTCCTTTGAAACTAATCAACAGAACCGAATTGGGTTCGTGCAAATTGGTAAGGCACTGTCTGCAAAAAGCCTATCCAAGCAAGTGCCTGAGTACTTATATGTACCAGTACTTAAAACAAATTCTGAGGTCCTCATAGTCGATCTGAAATTTTACGCTGACCTATTTCCTGACCGTATTTAAAGACACAAAATACTATCAATAATAATTAATAATAATAATTTAAAAAAAATAATAGTAATACTATAAATAATAATAATGATATTAATAATAATAATAATAATAATAATAGTAATAATAGTAATAATAATAATAATAATAATAATAATAATAATAATAAGAATAATCATTATTATAGTACTACTACTACTACTACTACTACTACTACTACTAATAATAATAATAATAATAATAATAGTAATAATAGTAATAATAGTAATAATAATAATAATAATAATAATAATAATAGTAATAATAATAATAATAATAATAATAATAATAATAATAATAATAATAATAATAGTAATAATAGTAATAATAATAATAATAATAATAATAATAATAATAATAATAATAATAATAATAATAATAATAATAACTTGCTAAACATAATCTTTGACCAGTTTTAATCTTTTTCGTCGTTTACTTTTAGACTTCCACACGAATGACATTGACAAAGGTAGCAGTTAACCCTAGTCTCCGAGCTGTGTCGTATAGTTTTTCATGACATGAGACAAGACTTGGTAAAGTGTCTCTTCGTTCGCCATCGCATATTGGGCAGATCTGTAACCAGTGTTCGTCTTTTGTATCGTAGGTGTCACAAATGCGGTGCACTTCTCCTGTATTTGCGATATAGTTGGGTAGTGCAGTCTGTTCGTAGTCAGAAAATAACATGGTTCGTCTGGAGATCTGATGTTAGGCTTCATTTTTGACTTGATCTGGGTGATCACGCCAAATTTGATTTTATAGTAACTTTAATTGATGTTTTGGCTTCATCCTAAGTAGTCGCAGTGCAATTCTGTTGCAATGCACTCCTTTCTTTTGTGACATTATCTGCGACGTAATTTATCTAGATGTTGCACTGTGCTGGTATCCCCTGGATACATTATCTTATAAATCATCTATGAGAAATACATGATCTTCCACCTGAGTTTTATATTCAATGAGTTTGTTTGCTGCAGTCTCAAGTCCTCCAGTTTTGCTGCAAAGTTTTTGCTTCATTTTCAAGTAACAATTGATAATGAGAGGTACTACTCCTTCAGTTTTATTAGTATACCTCCTCCCCTATTTTAAACATAATTACCAGCAGAACCAACAGTGTATATATGTGTATGTGTTTGTATTTATGTGTGAGTTAATGTGTGTATATGTGTATCCACAGTGAGGGCGGAAAATATTTTATCAATGTGCTTGCGTGTCACGAGTTTTCTGTCTTTATAAGATTGCAGGTTCTTTTTATTTGTAATTCTTGTACTACAATTGTAGTAATACGGATATTATGTTATGTGTTTGTTGTTACTGAGGATATTTCAATACCTGTACGGGATGTTTGTTGTTGTTGTAATAGTCCTTGTCTCAATTGGTCCGTTCGGGTGACTTTGTGTGCACGATTTGAATGGCTTGATGAAATCGCATCTTTTTTGGAGATGCGGTTAGTCAAGTACTGAAAAACGCGCGTGCAATTGTTGCTAGGCGATTTGGTGCCGTAGAACGGACTGGTTCAATTCCCGTTAGTCTCAAGAATTACTACAATTGTGTAGTTCAGGGAAATATTCGCTTGCCCACAGTTACGTGTAATATATGTGTATTAGCTTTGTGGTTGAGTTGGTAATAATAACATTATTCTTTTATCATGAGCCACAGAATCACTCTGCTTTAGTTTCCTTGCACTTATCCTTTTCATACTTGTGTGGATGGAATGTCATATGTGTCTCTTAAACGTGTCTGCTTGTTGTAAGACGCTGCTTCCTCGTCTGTCTTCCATTAGCTGCGATTCAGTAATGCTGTCCAAAATTTTCAATTTGTGCGTAATTTAGTACCTCGCTGCTTAGTGATGTGGGATTCCTGGTGTTAACGTCGGTTTATCTTGTTGAAGTTTAATTTTGCTACTGTACAACAAGTTGTGATGTCATATTCTATAACAGGTCGCACTCTGCTTCTATCTCAGAATGCTCTCATCAAAAGATCAAGTAGTACCAGAATCAATTTTTATTATGGTATTGCGTAACTTTGACCTCAAATGTGTGATGCTAATTTTTGTTGGTCTAGTGTAATGCACTTTGGAGTTCAGGAAAACTACAAGGATTGTACATGAACTTCAACTGTTCTTTATCTGCACGACTGACCCGTTTCATAACGGCACAAATCCCGTGTTATAGCATTATCTATGTACTGGTAGAAAGCCGTGGTCGACTATGTTTTCTTGTGCTCCTACTGCGAATTGTTCTGAATGCTTTAATGTTTACTTAGAATGTACTCATCACACAAATTATCTGTGTTCTCTCAAATTTACATTACGTTGTATAATTTAATTATTATCAATAATATAAGAAAAACACATTGTTCATGTTTTTGGACACGTTATAAGACAGGGAGGTTTAGATAACATTGTTACGACAGGCAAGATTGAAGGCAAGATAGACAGAGAACGACAACGGGAACAAAAATTAGTTTTAACCAGGCATGGTAAAGAGTCGGCAACGATCCACCTACATACTACTCAAGATTATGTTTCTATAGAACATAATTTTATAACATATACTCTGTTTCTTTATCTGTTTCTAATCATAATCAACAGTCTGTTCCACAAAGAACTGTTGGGATGCATGATCGCCTACGCGAGCCGACATGACACCTGATGATGATGTTTTAAATTACTAGTGCACCAGCCAATACAATATGCTGTTGGTTTCAGCTGTAGAGTGACAACGCTTCAGGAGACCATGAAGTAGTTATGCAAAGTGACTACATCATTAAAGAGCATTGGCTCAACCACCTCAACACAAAGTTAAATCTTTGTACTCTGAATTAAAAAAAACACATTATGTATTGTATCTTTCTATGCTTTAGCCTTACCCATTTCATTTGTTTTATGTGTTTTTTTTAAAATCTGGATAGTTGCGTTTTGTAATTACTTCAGTGTGGAGTCAAATACTCCTACAAATACTACATTTTACTTATCACTGGAAAATATAGAATCCAGAATGAGGCAATACGAATCATTTTGGATGTACGAGAGATACGTCGGCACGGTCTATGCGATACCTACGTGAATGCCCTACTGCTGAGCAAAGAATACAAATGTGCAGGGGACAGGACTACCTACAAATCACCGCTGATAAAGAGCAAGAGCACCCTATACACCCAGAAATTATCAAAGTGAAAGGCAGTCGACTTAAGAGAGGAAAGTCGTGGATGGGGCGCGCAGAGGATGTTATACAGAGCGTGTGCATATTGGAGGATGTACTGCCTGGTGCCGAATGGAGTCTGGCGCCCTCAGATTGTCCGACATCCTTCGAAGGATTAATAACACTAAAAAAAAGAGTGCAGAGAATGGTGTCTGACAGTGGTCAAGTGTATTAAAGGAGTTTTTCAAGTTCTGAGATGCTGCTTTATGTTACTGTAAATCAAGCGACTACACATACGATGACACGACTAAAGATACGATGACATTAGTCGTAGAACGGTTGATGAATTGAAAGAGTTGGATCATACAAGGATACATGGCTACATAATAATATCAATGCAGAATACGATAGCCACGCTTTTGGGAAAACATTGTTGCCTGGAAGGTATCGAGTCATCTTGAGAGAAATAAATGTTTAACAAGATTGTTAACTCAGTATCGCCCAGGAAAGAAAACATGGCAGAATGGAGTCATTTTTGCACATGGTGTTTTCGAGGGGTTCGATCTGCACATGCAGACATGTGCAGTCGCAATAGATCTTGAGGCTGCTTACAAAATGGAGTTCTTAAATGTCTTTATGGACAAATTGTTTACACTTGCAGTAAATTATTTTGTCCTGTGGTGGGTTGTTTGGCCCTGCTGCATATGATAGTAGTTCTAAAGTGTGGTAACTGAGTATCGGTACCAACGGTTATTAGCCAGGGTATGCCACAGGGATCACCTCTATCTCCTGTACTTTTCAATATACACACAGTTACACATCACTAGAAATCAAATCACAGGTGTTGTCAGAACGATGTCATAACACCGATGACATCTTGGTGTATAGGCAAGGCAGAAATCGAGAAGAGTGCTCCGTGGAACTACAGAGGGAGGTGAACAGACTCACGAACTGGTGTAGAGATACGGCGACAGTGGTAAATTCAACTAAGGCATTTGTGACTTGGTTTTCCTTGAACAATCACATGGTAAAGACACCCATGCCACATGTTTCGTTGGCCGGAAACAGGTTAGAAAGAACCAGCACAATGAGATACCTGGATGTTTTATTTGATTGATGTTTCAGGGAACATGTTGACCGCGTTATCATAAAGGTAAGCAAATGCTTAGCAGCAATGAAGGTTATGACTTTTGCGCAGTGTGAGCAGATGTCTTTATTTCTTTTGTACCAGAGTTTGGAGGTGGCATATGTACTGGCAATATTGACTCTTAGACAAACTCAGATAGAAAGACTGGATATAATCCATAATTCAGCAATGCGCATCATTCTTGGGTGCACAATAGACACATCGAGAGGAACTATGCTGTACCTACTCGACTGTCCTAATGCAGAGCACATATTACAGTACTGTCGTGCACGGGCGTACCTTCAGATGCATGCAAATAAGGAACATGCATTGCATTCCGAAATACAAAAAGTTAAAGGTAGCAGACTTAAGAAATGGAATTCGTGGATGGGATGTGCTGAGGATGTTATACAAAACATGTGTAGATTGCAAGATGTGGCAGCATGTGCAGAATGGATAAGTCTACCCACATATTTCGAAACCTGTTTGAGAGTAGTAATACATTTAGCAGGGAATGCAGAGAATGGTTTTCAACGGTTGTGGAACAAAAGGTACATGCTTTGGTCAGTGATAATGCCAAAGAGGGGGATGTGATTGTATACACAGATGGATCTGTGAATAGACGTATTCGCAGCGTTTGAACCTTCACAGCTCTGTGAGCAGATAAACCGATCAGGGAGACGAATGATGCCTTTGCTGTGACTACGAGTAGCATAACGATGGAGATTATGGCGGTGACCAGGACATTTCAGTGGATAGGCACACAAAAGGTAAGACGAGTCTGCATCTTGAATGACTCTATGAGCATGATTAGAAAGGTACAAGTGGGTCTCGTTCGCGAACAGTGCATTGCGTCTTGAAAGAGGTTAGTTTGAAAGTAGCTACATTTATTTTCGTGCCGGGACATGTGAGTGTTCGTGGCAATGAAAGAGCAGATCAACTGGCGTCATTCGCGATTGTAGTACAGGGTGATGTGGCAATGGATAAAGCTGATGTTTTGAAATCCTTAAGAGATATAGCATGCGAGAGTAAGTCTAGTGTGAAAGATGATTCCTTTTCAAATCCCAGGTTTAAAATATCAGGATTTTAAATGCTGTGTTGCTAAAAGTGAACATTTTAGAGGGTTCAGACGTATGATGGTCAATCAGCAGACTACCGGTACTGTCATCAGAAGTGAAATGGCGGATACACTAAGGGAGAGATCGTAGAAACTATGGACGTGTCCAGTTTGCAGTGATGATCATCCGACGACTAGCTAGTCAACTAAGCTACTAAACGTGTGAAAACTGATCGTCACTAAGCCCAGCGACGCCTGACAGAAAGAGCAGAAATAATGAATTGATATATGTAATTATAATTTGTAATTACTACGTATAAAAGTATGAAATAAATAATGTATCTCCCTTCATTCAATTCACAATACTGCAACAAGGCTCTGTCTCGTATTTTATTTTGCGGGCCAACTTCACCCAATTGGACAATGTGCAACCCACATGTACCACATCGGCACCATGTTTGAAATTCTTCTCATGTAAACTCTGCACATATTATAAAATAGTAAATACAAATATTTAAAAATAATTTAAAACAACACTGGTGGGCTGAATTTATCTCAGTCGCGTCGTATGGCCCAACATTTATTTTTGTAAGTTTATAGATCTCCAGTTAGTATTGTCAGTCCATTTGGGGCTATCTAATGTGCGAGATTTATATCGGCCTGATTGGAGGGAGGGGGGGGGCGTAAATTTGCTTGTTGTCCGTGTTTATCCCCATCACTAAAATATAGCATTTCAAATTCAAAGATGTACAGCCGTCTTTGCTAATTAACACTTGCCATAGAAGACTAAATTGCGTCAGTTCAATAGGGAATACAACGTAAATGGGTAGAATTATTACCTATATTTTGCAACATAGATTTTCTTGATGCTAAAAATGACCAAAGTTTTCTTGGCATCTTGCTTCAAGTTTTCGTTCTTTTTGTGCGTATTGTTGTTGTTCTTGTTAGCTTACGTTCTGTAATTTGTCAGTTTTGGAATTTTGACGTCACTTTTCTTGTAAGATTCCGCGAGCGTCATAAGTGCACGCCTGAAACTATTACATTCCAGGAATAGCAGACGCATGTGCGAATTTTTCGTTCTGGAATAATTGGGATCTCATCAATACTGGTTTATCTTGTGGTTTACCTAGTTTCAGAGTTGCCAGTTAGTTGAAACGGTTTTATGGTCGCAGTTTAGATTTTTTTTAAAATAATGACCTAACTAATAGTGTACTGAAACTACGGAAATAGGGATGTTCCCGGAGAAGTTGTTAAGCAGTTTGCTTTGTATTCTAGAGTTTGTGTGTTCAATTCTCCCCCGCGTCGTCGTGTTTAAAAAGTGAAGTGTTTACGGAGAGCGGAGTATCCCCCTTGAAGCTACTGGTGTTACATGCTATGATGTACATATAATCTAACCATGTACAATAAAGTCAATCATCTAAGCCTTTTTAAATGAACTCTGATGAAACAAAATACACAGGAACATGTAAAGTTAACGATTTCCGTTCGTCTTCTTCTGTGTTCGCTCCCTGATAACCAACACACATTTTTATGTCGTTTCCGAAGGGAAGTGTAAAGTGCGTTGTGCTTGGTACCTTTTGCGTAGCAACATTATTTAAAGCTCTAATTCTTTTCAAATAATTATATTAAGTTAATTGTCTATATTAGATTAAGTTGTTATCAATTGTTAGTGTTAATTTGCTTCCTAGATAGAAGAATGTGTGTACTTTTGTCTATTTAAAGTAATTTCGTTAGGTGAATTGGTGAAATCCATAATTTTTGTTTTTGATGAATTGATTTGGAGACCTATTTGTCCTGCGATGAGTTTTAATCTATCAATTTTTATTTGTGCACCTTAATAGTTTTGACTCAATAGTGCAAGATCATCGGCAAAATCCAGGTCTTCTAATGTTGTTTTATTTATCTATTTGATTCCTAAATTTGTGGTGGATGTGTTTTTTCTCATAACCCAGTCAATTGCGATATTGAATAGTAATGGTGACATAGAGCAATATTGTTTAAAACGCATGTCGTAAAATAAATTGCGTTTAATATTTCGATAACCTGTGCTTGACATAACAAAATTTCTTTTGCGTGTCATCTTATATTTTTCAGGTCATTATAGTTGCACAATTTAAATTATGAAATGATAAAATTAGTAATAATTTAAAATCACCTTTGCACATTTGTTTTCTATTACACACCAACTGAATATATTGTAGATACGTTGAATATACGAATTTACAGTACGAGTATGTGTTTTGAGAGCGCATGGTCGTGTGGATAGAACGCTGTTCTCAGACCCGTGAGGTCCCGGGTTTAATCCACGGTTGGGACATGATTTGTTACGTTCCGATGTACATTCAAAATACTTCCAGTACGTGTCGCGCTGTCTGCTATGGCAAAACGGACTTATTGTCGACAGCCCATAGAAAGCGTCAGCCCACCCCCCCCCCTCTGGCACTCCGTCACACGAAAACATAAAGCAACAAAACATGCAGTAACTAAAGCTCTTTTTTTAATAAAACGTAAATAAAACATGACAAAAATCTTCTATTCACTTTTACTCAATGAAAATGAAAAATTAACCATATATCTATACTCTGTATCCCTTGTTTGCCGTGCAACGTCATGTGTAGAAGAGTTCTATGAGGAAGACCTTCTTGTGTACTGTTCCTGTGGCTTCTTTGATTTCTGTGATCCATCTTTAACATGGTCTGCCTCTGGCTTTATAGCCGTTATGTTTATGTGTCATGTTCATCTGTGGTAGGGTAGCCGGGGGCAATGATGCGCGTTTTTCACTTTTTTCCGTATTCTGACAAACAGACTTAACTATGAGAGACCAAACTAGCAGCAGTGTGTAGTTTATCCATCCATCTAACAATCGTCAGGGTATTTACAATATACAATCACGTTTAGTCCGTAGAATGAGATTTTATGAACATGAGTATAATCCCACCTTTGCCCCAATTTCTGGGGCAAACACGCGCAGGCAAAAACAATTACAAAATCATGGGAAAATTGACAAAACCAGCAAAATAACAACGTCACTTCCTATCTAAACATAGTCAGTCACAATGTGGGAAGATAATAGAGCACAAAGACTAGGCATATGTATCTTTATGTATCTTTAATACGAAAAAAAATGAAAAAACGTAAATATGAAAAACAAAATTTAATACAGAGAATGGGTGCTTAGATCCGTTTAAAACTATAACAACGTGTTGGAGTGCTCTATAAAGCGTTTGACTATAATTTCAACTATCTATGAATAGCGGAGGTCGTTCATCTATGATCAGCGGAGATCGTACAACTATGACAGGCAGAGATCGTGCAACTATGACCGGCGGTAATTATGCATCTATGACTGGCGGAGATTGTGCATCTATGAATATCGGAGTTGTGCATCTATGACTGGCGGAGATTGTGCATCTATGACTGGCGGAGATTGTGCATCTATGACCGGCGGTAATTATGCATCTATGACTGGCGGAGATTGTGCATCTATGAATAGCGGAGATTGTGCATCTATGACTGGCGGAGATTGTGCATCTATGACTGGCGGAGATTGTGCATCTATGACCGGCGGTAATTATGCATCTATGACTGGCGGAGATTGTACATCTATGAATAGTGGAGATTGTGCATCTATGACTGGTGGAGATTGTGCATCTATGACTGGCGGAGATTGTGCATCTATGACTGGCGGAGATTGTGCATCTTTGACTGGCGGAGATTGTGCATCTATGACTGGCGGAGATTGTGCATCTATGACTGGCGGAGATTGTGCATCTATGACTGGCGGAGATTGTGCATCTATGACTGGCGGAGAACGTGAATCTATGACTGGCGGAGAACGTGCATCTATGACTGGCGGAAAACGTGCATCTATGACTGGCGGAGAACGTGCATCTATGACTGGCGGAGAACGTGCATCTATGACTGGCGGAGATTGTGCATCTATGACTGGCGGAGATTGTGCAGTTATGACCGGCGGAGATAGCGCAATTATGACCGGCGGAGATATTGCAATTATGTCCGGCGGAAATCGTGCATCTATGACGAGCGGAGAACGTGCATCTATGAATAGCGGAGAACGTGCATCTATGAATAGCATAGAACGTGCATCTATGAATAGCCGGGAGCGTGCATTTATGAATAGCGGGGATCGTGCATTTATGTATAGCGGGGATCGTGCATCGGCGGAGGTTGTGTATCTATTATCTGCGGAGGTCGTACAACTATGACCCGTGAAGATTGTGCAGCTATAACCGACAGGGATCGTGCAACTATGAATAGCGGAGAATGTGCATCTATTATCGGCGGAGACCGTACAACTATGACCCGTGGAGATTGTGCATCTGTGATCGGAAGGGATTGTGCATCTATAGCAGCGACTGCTTCATTTTCAGTCAGTGACATCATTTTCTCAATTTTCCGTTTGTAATTCCTAAAAAGAAACATAACGTGACAATAAAATATTGGTTTAAATATTTGGCAACATGAGGGGGAAGTGACTGGGGCAAACATGCGCAGTCAGTTAGAAGCGTTTGTTTGCCCCGACAGTGTGCGCGGCGTTACCCCAAAATCACACTGTTCACAATTTTTATAAAATATCATGAAAACAAAAATTATCTTGACAATGTAACATGCTTAATAACTTAACAATACAATATTGTTTTCAGTTCAGACATGTAAAATAACATTACAGTAATGATAACAGAGGACAAAGAGTGAGAAGTGGAAAAAAAGTTAGATCGAGAACGTTAAAAAATGAATTTACCTCATAGCTCAAAAATGACCTGCCCGTGACCGATGAAAATTCGTTGTGCTACAGAAACGGATGTTAGCGTCCGGCGTGGCCACGTGGTTTTCGGGAAAAACCCATAGTTCCGGAAAAAAACGACTGCGAATCTTTGCCCCCAGCGCATCTTTACCCCCGGCTACCCTATGCTTTTTGTTGGTAGTTTGGAAGTGTGTGAAAACCACTTGATCTGTCTTTTGATGAGTTTCAATACTATTAATGTTTTAGTAATCTGTCTGATTATCTCGCTTCTAATTATATTTCTTAATGACACTCCGAGTATTCCTTCGTAGATATGCCATTTCTGTTGTCACTACTTTTCTTTTGTCTTGTGGTGTCATTGTCCAGGTTTTACACTGGTAGCACAGTGATGGGATAATAATAGTCTTCTATAATGCAGCTTTAGTGTCTATGTTTACATTTTCGAAAAAAATAATGTAGGAAAATATTATTAAGTTGCACAAAAACGTTTCAAGAATTTAAGTTAAATCTTTTCTCGAAATAGTTAATACAGTTCAGTGAATATTGTGAACATTTGTGAATAGTGTGTCCTGAATATTGATAAAACTTGTGTTTAATAATTCGTGAATATTGTAGAAATTCGTGAAGTCTTCATAGTTTACTATTACCGAATTGTGGAAACTAAAACTAGAGAATTCAAATATTTAGAAATGGACATGAGAAGTGTGCAAAATGTTTTAAAATTAAACCGCTAAAATACAGAGATAAAATAATTATCTACAAGACTACACAAGGAAACTAATCAATTGTATACAAATTTACATAATACATAAAACGAGATTGAATTAAGTGGAAATCAACCGACAGCTTAAATTTCTGTAACTAAATCTTGAAGATTAAGTTGCATTATGTTTCGTGGTTGTATTATGACAAGCAGTTACGATACTATTCTGCCAGCAACATCACTTGTTACCAACATGATTACTTGCTACCATCTGCCTGGCACAGGGAAGAAAGAGCTCAAGCACCCAACCCCTGGGATCGGATAAGTAAGTAGTATTACTTGCTACATCTATGTTACTTGCTGCCATCTATATTACTTGTTTACCATCTATATTACTCGCTAAAATCTATATTATATGCTACTATATATGTTACTTGCTTCCAAGAATAGTACTTGCGGCCAACAATATACGTACAACCAACAATATACTTGCTACTATCTACATTATATGCAACCAATAACATTAGTGGTTACCAACTACATTATATGCTGTCAATAACAGTACATGTTACCAATAGAAGTCTTGCTACGAGCTACATTACCTGCTACCAACAACATTACTTTCGTTCTACCAACAAAATAATTGATGCTGTAATCATATTTTAAAAAAACATGAATATATTTAAAATATGTTAAAAAAATGGATACATTTTTGACAACTCACAGACAATGCAAAAACAGCCAAAACAAACAATGTACATCCAGTTACTACCTACGTATAGAAACCGCTGTAGTCCCAACGAAACAGCTGAATGAATACCTTCTAACAGACTGTCGCTGACCCACAGCTGCCAAGAAAAACGTTTACAGACACCACTAAAAGTCACCAAGTGCATGTATGGATTGCTAAGCTAACTCCATAAGACAAGCAAGTATCTAAGAATAAAATTGAGCTGCCAAGAGTAGAACTTATCAGAGATAACGTCACATCGACAACAACAGTGAGTTACAAATTAACATCACACAATTATTTAGCAAATGTGACACTGAAATGGTCAAAATGGCAACTCTGGTCGTTTTCCGGCACTTTTTCTTTCTGGTCTCTGAAGTTTGCAGTGTTAAGTCGTGTAACTGGATCAAATAAATTCACCCTTTTAGAGAAACCCATCACAGTAGCGGATAAATCAGACATTACTAGCGTGAAGATTTAAAATAAATTGATTTTAACATTGCACACCTACAGGAGAAAATTATTCGGGAACTTAAATTCACGTAAATAATAATAACCAGTTAAACTCTTCTAAATAAGTGGTGTTGGAAATCAAGGTATCACACAAGTTCTTAAGTCTTAAAACACATGTACATGTTGTGTTTACTTAGTCGGATCTCAAGATTAAATCACATGCTACGGAATTTACACGTCACAGCAAGGGTTGGTTATAAGAATCAATTGTTGGCAGTCTCCTAACAAATTTTTCGTTATTTATTTTCTAGCCATGTGAGCCGTGAATCGTCATGGGGAGCCGAGAGATTTCTATTCTTTGCCAGTTGGGAGGCTTCAGTGGAATTTAGATTGTGTCTCTTAAAAATATCGTTGATGCTGTCGATCGACCTGTATCTTGGTCGGGCTTTCGCTCTATATCCGGGCATTCTTCTGTTTGGGTTAATTCTTGTTGGATGACCAAGCCACTTTATCTTTTTTCTCTCCATATAGTTCATGCGCGGTTCAGTACCCACCATTTTCTTACGTAATCATTGGCGATTTTATTTCTACGTTTGTCGTAACAATTCAGTTAGGTATTATAATTGTTTCAGTTATACTGGTGCAAATTTTGCTATAGAGGCATATGCACCTATAACAAATGATTTATTTAAATGGACTGCAATTTTATATATATATATATATATATATATATATATATATATATATATATATATATATATGTGTGTGTGTGTGTGTGTGTGTGTGTTACGTGTGTGTGTGTGTGTGTGGGTCATCGGGTGCCATGTCGGCTAGCGTAGGCGGTCATGGCTCTCCACAGCTCTTTGCCCACAGTATTATGTATCACGATCATTGTTGTTTTCCTGTCATGCCAGGTTGTCAAACTGTCTAATATTTTCTCACTTTGTCGGCCTCTGTCTCTGTTGCCTTTAATTTTGCCTGTTGTGACTATATTCTCCATACCGGCCTGTCTCATGAAGTGGATAGAAAATGAAGATTGTCTTATATATATATATATATACATACATACATATATATTATCCACATAGATGTGGCTCTTCAGAAGATTGTTGAGAATCCCATACACATTTAAAACATCAAATGAAGATGTATTGAGTAAAATAACACTAAATGGAAGTTACTTTTCAACGGGAAGAATACAGTCCATATCTAATGGTCACACCTTGAGAAGGAGAGCCAGTTTGAAACAGTTCCAGCGTCAACTCTGCAAACTGGAATTTTCTCAATAAGTTGGAAGACATCCCAGGAGATGTTCTATTATTGTGTGGAGATTTCAATTCTTGCAACGTGGGAACTATGGTTAAACCCCCCCCCCCAAAAAAAAACAACAAAAAAACAAAACACGTACCCTATGCAACTGATCTCACTATTAGAGACTGATCGCACTATTCTTAATTGTGACAGAATGACCAGGTTAGCTACTAAAGAGACATCCCCAGATTCAAACATTTACTTTGCATTGGTTTCATGTCACAATGAAATGGAAACGACGTGTGCGGCACTGGCTTACCATGGTAGTGACTACCTACCATGCTCGGTAACAATCACAAAAGGGAATAACAGTAGAAATAACAAAAAAAAACAACATGCCTTTAAATGTATTTGCATCGAAGAGTCGATCTTGGGAAAGTTGTGACAACTGACATGGCAAATAAATACTGTGAGGCCAAACATACGAGCACCTTCATGGCGGACTGAAGAGATGGGTAAAAGGAAGCAAAGAGTCAAGGAGTCTCAACGTAAGAGACGACAGACACAAATCACCATGGAAAGCAAAAAAGAGTCAGAGATTATTATAAAGAATATCACTGAAGTCTTTAAACAGTTCGTAAAGATGCTTAGAAAGAACGTTGGGATACTTTTACAAAAGATGTTGCAGCCGATAGTGCCCTATACACATTTTGAAAATTACACAGGGCAAAGACTAGAAAAACTGACACAAAATTAAACGTTTGCTTGAAGGACGAATCGGGGCTTATGATGAGCAGAAGGGCATCACATTCTTCACCAGATACTTCCAATAATCATATAAGAAAAATATTGATGAACGTTAAGACTATTATGGTCACTTTAACAGCATCGCTGGTAACAAGCGATGTCACTGATGAAGAACTGGTCTCGTTGGAGGATGTAGAAGAGACCATAAATAAAAGAGACAATCAGATGGTGCACAAGGACCAGACGGAATAAGCTAGTCTCCTGAAAGATATTGTAGACGACCAGCGTAAAACCATTATTGATGATTTCAACACAAGTCTGAAAACAGGACGCGTACCAGAAGAGTGGCTACACAACTACATTTCTCTCCCTGGCACAGCCAGGCAAAGACACCAATGACATCAAGGGTTATCATAACATCACTTTACACTATGGTTACGTAAAAGCGTACCAGAGGATAACTGATGGAAGACTGGTATTCGATTAGGAAAATAAAGGCTTACTTTCTGACGCTTTAGATGCACTCAGACCGGGAGATACATGACCACAAATGCGGCAATCCTCGTCTTTGACATCTTCGAGGGCTTTCAGGCAAAGGAGAAAACAGTGATCTCCATGATCGACCTAGAAAATACTTACAACAGAGTCAGCTTCGGCCAGTTGATACATTTGTTAAGTGAACTCAGCATCAACTCATGGATAATTCGGTGGATATAAATGGTGTCCAGTCCTTTTGCTCTGAGATTGATATTTTGGACACCAGAGTTCAGAACTATAACACCGGGATTGCCACTATCACCTGTACTCTTTAACGTCTACACATACTAAATATCGCAGTTTAAGAAGTCTAGACTAGGCATGATACTAACATATGCGGACGACCTCTATCCGTAAAAATACGCAGAAACAGAAGATACATTATTGATGGCATCCAGAGTAATCTAGAAAATTTGTCGCTATGGTTGCGAAGGGCAGTCATTGACGATAAGGCAGTGATTGATGACAAGACAGTCATCAATCCCACCACGGCAAAGATCGTCGGATTTTTGCTGTACAACAACACAGCCACCTGTTTGGGCATCAATATTGACAGGGAGCGACTATGAAATATCTAGACATCACTTTTCATAGAAGTCTATCTTTCGCGAAACATGTTGACAATGTCATTCAGAATTCTAGGAAGGGTGTCAGTGCAGTCAAAATCATGGCATCTGCAGAGATACCACATCGAACCCATCTTCAGATGATGCAGGCATTGGTATCTGTGGTGGACTATGGTTTAGATTTACTTACGCTGTCGCAAACACAGGTGGCCCAGGGTAAAGAATACTTCAAGATCGCCAATAATGATGATCTCCTCTTACACAAATAGCTATACACCACAAACGGAAGGCGTATCAAGAGAAGGACGTTTTGGATGGCAGAAGCAGAAGATACCCTTCTTAGAGTTTGTGAGCTGGAGGAAGTGGGAAGAGGCTGTGAATGGGTGAAAACTTAGCAAGATAGAACGTTTTTGACAACAGTTGTGAAAGTGGCGCCACTCTGCTGCTAACAAAACATAGAGAATGATCCACAAATCATACTGCTGCACATGAAGGCACACGTTACAATAATTTACACAGACGGTTCAGTAACAAGATAAAAATATGTGTGGTTGGGGTTTCGTGGCCTACGAAAATGGCATGAAATTAGCTGAGAAGTCAGCTGTTTACCCCACTACAACATCGAATATGAGACTAGAAATAGAACCGCCTACAGCAGTTCTCACTTAGCTGGCGACGCACTCACCAACAGACTCAGTGATTCTATCGGACCCTCAAAGCATGCTGTGCAAGATAGAAAAGTGTATAATCAGAACTGAATGGGTTACTCTTCTCAACAACGCACAAAGCATTACATGGATCATGCTGGGGTAAGTGGAAACAAGGAACCGATGTAATGATTGGCAACGCCTTGGTGAACGGCATCGAGATAAGAAGAGACGTGATTTAAGTGATTAAAGCAGTCATTGATACCATACGAGAAGACGAGGAGCAGGTTGAACGAGACAGTGTCATATTCAGAAAAATAGGAGGGACTAGAGGCGATGGGAGAAAGTGCTTTCTCTCCTGAACGATCAGAAAAATGAGTAATTATCAACTGACTGAGGCACGAGCTTATAAACTTTTAAATGACCTACCTAACGGCAAGCAGAGCATATACGGGAGTATCCCAATGCTGTGACGCTTGCTCCTAATGAAGAATCACGGTTTTGCAATATTCCAAATCTAACAATTCACAATTCTTCCAATAACAATGCACAATGGTTTGCCTAAACGACACTCAATAAATAATACCGTACCAATTCTAGTTAAATTAACGAATACTATCACTCGTCTATCTATGTGTCGAGATGGTACAGTGAGCGTAGGGAGGAGAAAGTAGACTGAAGAAAGTGAGATGGAGAAAGGAAAAGATATGGACTGGGTAGAACATCCCCCCAAAAACATCATTGTAATCAGCAAAGTCACAGCAGAACAGGTACTAAACATATACACATAAATGAAGAAAAACAACAACAAATATAACATTATCAATATTTTCGACACATAATCACACATTACGGCAGATGTGAAAGAGAAGTTAAAAGGAAAATAGGAATGGCTAAAAGTAGTTTCAATGACATGAGGAAAATATTAACGTCTAAACAAATTACAAACAAGCTAAACATTAACGTTTTAAAATGCTACATCTAAATTATAGAAACGTATGGCTAAGAAAAATAAACAAGCAATTAGAAGACATAATTGATGCTTTTGAGATGTGGACTTAGGAAGGACATCATGAAAAGAGAAGAAAACAAATGAAGAGGTTCTAACAACACTTAATATGGAGAAATACATTTTAAAGAAAAATAAAGATCATGCAAATAAAACATTATGGCCGCATTAAAAGATATGACACCTTGTTGAAGACCTTATTTGAGGGTAAATCGAAGGACAGTGAGCAAGAGGTAAGCAGAGATACAAGTTGGAGAGCAACACCACAAAATGGACTGGTTACAGTCTAGCGGAGTGCACCACCTGAGCAAGAGACAGTAAATGGTGAAGGACTGTTGCAGCCAACCTTCTTTTCGGAGACGGGCTATTATGACCATGATGAATAAGTTCTTACGAGTATAAATTAAAATTCGAAAAGGAAATTCACATGGATCTTAAAACTTCCACAAGCACCGTAAACATACACGCACACCTTCCAAGGTACCGTTACCACATATAGTAGCACGCAATGTAAACATACACACATCCCATATGGCACATATACTCAAATACATTGTAAACATATACACACCTTTCAAGTCACTGTGGTCACATATATTTTTCACGTGCACTGTAACAGGTGACAACGAAAGGAGAATGCAGTAAAAATATGTGGTCAATGGGAAAAATATATATATACATATGTAAAATGCTTAAAACGTTGTTGTACGCCTAGGACAAATACACATACCACGAGAACTTAGTTATTATTTTGTTATTGCTATACACACGCTAATCATTAAACGTATTATT
Source organism: Meghimatium bilineatum (assembly GCA_034231615.1). Taxonomy (NCBI): domain Eukaryota; kingdom Metazoa; phylum Mollusca; class Gastropoda; order Stylommatophora; family Philomycidae; genus Meghimatium; species Meghimatium bilineatum. The sequence goes on along the minus strand of CM067318.1, from coordinate 14,526,961 downwards.
GTAAGTGGTGTCTCATTAGTTAATATATTTTGCTGGCCAGTGATATTACTTTTTTGTTTCCTGTCTCCACAAGGCAGCCAAAGAAGATCTCCAGGTTTTTCACTTTCGAGGTATAGGGTTCAGTGCTGCTCTGCCTGAGAAGTCGTTTCAGGGTTAACATTATGATGGGGGTAGTGCAGATTTCGACATTTTATGTGCGATAACGCATGCCATTCTGATTGATGCATGCAGTGCGCCTTTTGCTTAAATGTACCTGACAGCACCTCATCTGGTATGGAGAACTAATGATCATGCATGAAAATATAAAGTATGTAATCATATGTAATAATGTATGTTACCATAGCAAATCAGACCGACATCAACTAGAATACAACATAAATATCATATGCTATATGTATTGGGATAGATTATTAGGCAATGTAAATGTGGAAATAAGTATTAGAAGTAAATAACGCACATTAAAGTAAATTGAATTTTAAACGAAAACTCCCCGGTATTTATGCAAGTCTGTTTTCAGAAACATAGCAAGAAATGACGTGGAGATATCGATACACAAATAACAGAAATAAAGGCAGATAAAGAAGAAAGAATGAGAGTTCAACTGATCCAAAATACTGCAATCACGCATCAGTCATCTTATAAAGTATTAGAGCTATCGTCCGCTCACACGCTCATTAACATGATGTCGGAAATATTATGTAAAACTACATCATATATTGCAGTGATTATCTGAATATGATCTTACACAATCAATGGCCATATAATAATGTGATCGGATAACATCACATACACGTTTTTACTTTGCATGACAGCTAACACCTTTGATTTGTTAGGGAAATAGACACACTCTAGCTATAAGCACTAGATTTTACAGAAAGCATGCTATTTTACTTACGACTCGAAGTTGTACCTCCTTTCCAATTAAACAAAGAACTATCAAAGGAAAAACTCATGTTTGTGACCTTTTCGTGTATCCTTTAAATATTTCTCTATGGTAATTCAGTCGAAACATTTAGTGCCTGATAGACCATAGTACGACTTCATGTTAAAAAAACAACAACCCAACACAACACCTTAATATTAAAATAACATCGACATGAACTGTATATGTTACTATTACCGGGAGCAACATTGTGTTCCGATTTTTGCTATCTTGAAGAGATATCTTTGCTATGCAATGTTTTGGTAGTGGTGAAACGGCGAAAGCTTGTGTGGTGTGGACACATATCGAGACGCGACTCTCTAAACGTATTTTGCAAGGAAGAGTCAAGGTAGGAAGGAAGAGAAGTTTACAGAGAAAATCCTGGATTTATAGCATCAAGGAATGGTCTAGGAGTGATTTTCTTCTCCGAATGACAGGACAGAGCTGTTTTCAAGGCACGTTTTGCTGATCTATCCAGGTAGAGCGCATGGCCATAACGGGGTCTTAAGGGTCTGATAACGGCGTTCAAACATCACGTTAGAACCCTGTTCTCAGAACCTGACGGTCCCTGATTCAATTCACGGTTGGGAGAGGAATTTTTCTTTCGGAGGTATAATCAAAATCCTTTCTGTACATGTAGCGGGGTCTGCTATGGCAAAGATATCTTATATTGTCAAAGCCCATAGTGCACCCTTTACGGGAAAACATGCAGTCAGGAAATATCCAGGTAAAAAAATTATCCAGTGTGACAATCGTATGGTCCTGAAGAGATTTATGCATCTTATTATTATTATTATTATTATTATCTTGAAGAGTGTTTCGACATGATCATAAAATCATGGTGCACAGCAAATGTATTAGCATTTCTAATTATGAAATTTAGATACATGGAGCTACTAAAAATAAATATAGGGTGTCTGTACAATCGTTAAGTACTAAATTAGAATATATATATATATATGATGTGCAATAAGATGTTAATAAGCATATTTCCATGGTCCAGTGCACACCGTGTCTTAGAAGGTTGCTGTTATGGGGAAGAGTTAGCTTGGTTCGCTAACCAAAACATATTAGTGCTCTGTTACAAGCCACGTTACCTAATACGCGATTGACAAGAGAAGTAGCGTTCTTATTATAATTGTTGTAACGTCAATTACGTCAAACAGAACTGCACTAACTATCCATAATTCATGAGATGTATTGTCGCCAGCAATGTTAATTAGAGTGCGACGACTTTAGAGATACCCTGCATTATTCTTTAATTACAAAGTATTCTCTGATTTCAGACAACACCACTGAAAGCCGCAAATTCATTGTATTAAATAATTGTACATACTGATCTCAGTACTCATACTATATATTGTTTAACGCTTTTGTTCGAATGTAACAAAGATTTAGGATTTCAATTCTTGCCAGAAAATTGTAACAGGTATCAAACTGTTTTTGAAGAGCACTAAAACTCCATCCATACATGATAAAGCCTATTCTATAAATATAACTTTCTGAAGAATATAAATAACACAAATATCGCAGGATGTCCGACACAAAGGAAGTGCTGCAGTAAACAGACAAATAGAGGTAAATGCAAATAAGGTAAATAGGTTACCAAAAAACTGTCAATATAACATAATAAAATATAGAAAATAACACTAAAACAAAGAACAAATACAATTGTCAACGTGTCGGTCCAATTGAGACCTTTATCAAGACAACAAAAACAGTTAAGAACACAAAACCATAACGAATTTAACCAAATAGGCTGGGAGAATGATTTCTCTCACCAGAAAATCATCACCCAGTGACAAATCGAACGCAGCACAATTTTAATAAGTGCATATTGATACGTTCAACATGTATAAATTATGAAATACTAAAAGATGAAAGATGCAAAACTAAATACAGGGGGCACCAAATAGCATTGCCAAGGACGGGGTGGGGGTTAGTGGGGAACGGGAGATAAAAGGGAAAGGATAGACGAAAGATAGTGCACACATGAGTGGGGGGAGGGGAATGCTACAGATAGATACAGGGAACATAGAAATGTATAAAGAAGAATATCATGTGACAGTATAGGATAGATAACGACATATGTACACATCCAAATACAATCACGAACTAAACAAATATGTATACATTCTATTTGATATACACCTATAAATATAAGCACATACACATACATATATCTAGACATATATAAAGGTATATACTGATATCACAGCACCCACTGGAATACAGACAAATACATGTATATAGGCAATTGCACACACAACAACATACATATGTCTACAAATGTGGATATGTATATTTATACACATGCATAAGCATAACAATATATATATATATATATATATATATATATACAAACATACATACAAATACAAGCATACTAGGAACACACACAAGTATATATCTAACATGATCAATACATAGATATAAGAAAGATACCCAAACATGTAAATGTATCCAAACACGAGCAATGGCTCAAACAAGAATATGTGTGCATAATGACACAAACAAGCATCAACATAATATATAAACATACATTGACATAAACATTTTCTCACATGAATAAATATAACATGAACATTCGCACACATAGAGATATACACATGTATTTTTATACCCATTCGTTCACATGAAGATATTCTCATGTATTACTCTAACACAAGAATATGCACACATGCAAAAAGTGTGACCCAAAGCATGGATACACAAGACTTAGAGAAGAAACAGATTAAACAAGTGGTTGTCAAAGTGGTGGTCCGTGAACGGGTTTCAATATGCAAGCCGTCCGTGGTCGTCCACAATACATTAGCCATCAGTGCAGGTCATTAAATGCATCATATAACACCTTCGACCCACAGCATCTATGTCAGTCTCTAGCATGAACATTGTTTAAATAAACAGCAGGCTCGCTGCAACAAAAAGTTTGAGAAAAACTGTTCAAAACTAAATACACGTAATGACGGTCATATATATTCTACGAATGCTTGCAAAAAGTCACTGAACTTTACCAAGAAGATTTGCATGAACTGACTTGTGATCGGTGTTTTAGGAATCTGTAAGCAAACTACAACATAATCAACTATCATTTAACATTGAAATATTTGAAAGAGTAGATTTTGAAATGATATACACCATGAGTAAATTGTATGTTTATGATGGCAATTCTCTAGTTTTGCAATCAAACAAATATTGTAGCATGTTTCTCTAGCTGTGCCCTCAAACAATTGTAATTATCTGGATAGCCGTATCCATATGGCACGTTTTTTGCTATTATGTTATAGTGTATTAGAGGAAATAAATGTACCCTTATATGTGTGCATAATGTCCAGATTGTATGAACGAATGAAATCCTTTGATATTTTTTCTGCATACTAATTATTGTGTATCGAAAAAAAATGTTTTGTTACCGCTTCAGAAAGAATACCAGATACAACCTTAAACAACGTCTGTCTTGTGTTCAAAAGTATAAAATAGTGCAATTTCACACTTAAATCATGCCAACTGTATGATACAACAATCATGTGTAAATTAGGTCTTAAAGTGACAGTAAACATCTTGAAAATGTGTGTGAGCTTTATTTTGGCAAGTAAACATTTAATATGTATCGTAAACAAACATAAATTTTAACCGATGGCTGCATTTAAATTTAAAAAAAATGTAATTTACAAGATGTATAGGGGCCTACCTTGTCAAATTAACACACACAATTGCAATTCTAAGCATTATATATTTACTGAAATACTTCATTTTGATTTTGGGCAAAGCTAGTGAGACGTGTTAGAGTATCATGTTCCAGTGAGTACTAAAACAAAGGAATATCACACAAGTTACTCACAGAGATAAGGGATATCCCGATCTGTCAGCAGTATTTAGTTCACAAAGACTTACATTGGTATCGTAAATACGTGTAAATATAAACTGAAAGCTAGATATGCAATATCACTTTAAATGCTACACGGGCTACACAAATGTTGCGTGTTGCAATGATGTATCGCTCCACGTGTTGTTGTTGTGTCATATGTGTGCTTTAGGACTGAGTAAAAACCTGGGTGCGAGAGGAGAAATGGGGAAGTAAATGCCAAGTTTTGGTGAAACTTCCTTCTCGTTTTCTGCGCGGTAAATGTGTGTACCCAAAATAGTTTCTTCCGTGCCTGGTCCTTCATCTTTAATGTTATAATATCCATCTCTCTATCAATATCTCTCGCCCTCTCTCATAAATTGCTTCTTAAAGAAACTGCTTTTATCAAATATCACATCTTTCATTCTTCTTTATTTAATGTTTTTAATGGCACAGCTGTTTTAGTTTATTTTACTATAACAGATAAAATACTCTGACTATATGTATAGTAAATGTTACTATCACTTCTACTTTAGTTTTATTTTTACCACAATTGCTGTAGTTTGTGTTACTACCACATCTACTTTAGTTTTTGTTACCACAATTGCTGTAGTTTGTGTTAATGCCACCCCTACTTTAGATTGTGCTACTGTCACACCTACTTGAGTATGTGCTACTGTCACACTTTAGATTGTGCTACACACCTACTTTCGATTGTGTTGCTGCCACATCTACATTAGTATGTGCTATTGTCACACTTTCTTTACTCTATACTACTGTCATACCTAATTTAGTTTGGCTTACTACTATGCCTGCCTTAGATTGTGCTCCAGTATGTCTAATTTGGATTGTACTGACACCATAGCAATTATGTTTTATGTCAATACCACGCCTAGTTTAGTTTGTTTTACTACCACCACATACTTTAGTTTGTTTTTATCACCATCATCAGGTGTCGTCTCCGCAACAAAGGTTGGCTGCAACAGACCTCCACCATTTCATGTCTCTTGTCTTGGTGGTGCACTCTGCTAGACTGTAACATGTCCATCTTGTGATGTTGCTCTCCCACTTGTATCTATGCCTACCTATTTCTCACTTCCCTTTGATATTACCTTCAAGTAAATGTCTTCAATAAGGTGTCATGCCATTTAATGTGTCCAACATATTTTATTTGCTTGATCTTTATTTCTCTTAGTAATTCTTTCTTCATATTAAGTGTTTTTAAAACCTCTATGTTTCCTTTCTTCTACTTCAATGATGTTCTCCATATTCTTCTATATACCCACATCTCAAAGGTATCAATTCTGTCTTCTAATTGGTTGTTTAGTGTCCATGTTTCGGGGCTATACATTAATATAGAATAGATGGAACATTTTTATCTCATTTTTAACTTGTTTGTAATTTGTTTAGATGCTACTATTTTCCTCATCTCATTAAAGGTACTTTTAACCATTCCTATTCTCATTTTAACTTCTGTTTCATATTTCCGTAGTTTGTTTTACTACCACGTCAATTTTAGTGTGTTTTACTATAGCGCCTTACCCAATTAGATCATCCACTGCCTAGGCACAAAAAGAAAAACATAGCTACTACAAATTTCATAAATAAAACCTGGCAAAGTGAAACCCTACCAACAGCCTTGAAGACGGATATTGTCAAGTAAAGAACGATGGGCCTGAAAATGACATTAAAAGCGTTCAGCCTGTCTCTTTAACTCTAACATTAGTAATCTTTCAGAACAATGCTGAACAACAACACGAGAGGTTTCCTTTGTGGGTCTCGCCAATGGCACAATAGCCACACCACCCATGCAACAGAAAGCTTTTATGGAAGCTTTGTAGTATTTCATCTATACAGTTGTAGACCCCCCCTATAAGTATACTGCTCCTTCAATATATTGCTCTAATCCGAAAGATGAGGTCTCCTGGGTATGAATTTCATGGGAAGTATGGGCTAATGTTTCGCAATTCCTAGGGTTCTCAAACAAACAATGATAAACAAATTATACTGATGGTTGAAAGCTTCAGCGTCCATCAACAACTCTCAAGTCGAAGATGATCAGTGACTGAAGACCAATTCTTTTTCTTTACATATAATGGGAATGACAATTTTCAGCAAGGGATGAGTAGTCTTTGTAGACCTAATATTACACGCATGTGACAAGGTATGGAGAAATTGACTACTGTTAAAAATACAAAAGATAGCCATTTGTGGCAAAATGTACAAATTTATTAAGGACTTAAGCAATAAACTGCAATCCAAAAGAACTTGAAAGGGAGGGGGTACCCCAAGGCGCAGTCTCAGCTGCACCCTATTCTTAAACTTCATAAATGATCTATTTATTTAACGCCAACAAAGCCATCTCTGTGGACGATGTTGTCATGTGGACAAGTAGAATAGTCTGACACCCAGCTGCAGAGAGACTTAGAATAAATCCTATCACAATATTAAAATACTGAACCCTCTGGAAACTGAAGATAAACACAAGTAAAACCTCATATGATATATTTATACTAGCAACAGCAAAAGACACCATAAAAAGAAACTTAAATCACTCTTGAAGTAGCTCAAATCACCAAAAATACACAACATACCTAGACGTTTAGCTGAACAATGGCTATCCTTCAACGGCTTTATTAACAATATCATATAAAAAACGTCTAGGATGTTCAACTTCCTAAATTGCAAGTACATCCTGGCAATCCGACAAGACAACATGTAGGCATGTATACATAGGATAGGTCAGATTCATACTAGACTAGACTATAATATTTCCTTACAGGCCATATCATAGAAACGCTCTTGCACACACTTTGACATAGTACAAGGGCAGGCTATCAGCATCATGTGTGGTGGCATGAGATCAACAGTAACCTGTCAAATCTTTACAAACATAAGACCCACTAGACATAGAAGAGAACAGTACGCAACTATAGAAGCTGTGCAAAGATACAAGCAGCTTCCACAAAACCACTCTTATAAAGAAGCAATCAGCAAATGAATACGCAAGACTACAACAAAAATCCCCAGTGCAGCTAACAGAAGAACTAAACATGAAACAACACCTTCTCGAAGATATAGAGGGATCTAAAAGAGTATCACATATCCCACCAAAAGCATCCTTCATACCGCCTTAAATAAACATTAGACAAGTCAGTAACCAAGGCTACAAACCTAAACACTCTTACAGTCAATATCACTAGAGACTATCGATTTCTACCCCAATGACTGAATTCAATCGTGCACAGATGGCTCAGCTTTCAAATCCACCACCAATGCAGAATATGGTTCTTTCATAGCCACCCCCCCCTTTCCTGACAAAACATCAACAGAGTTATCTGCTATATTGCAGATGTTAAAGCAATGTCAGAAACAATCATACGAGTATACATCACCACCAAATAAAAATAACAATGTAACATGTTCAAAGAACCTAGTAATATTCACAGACTTCCTGTCTCCTATACAAACTCTTGAAAACTGGAATTCAACAGTAGAGAAAACCATAAAAAATATTTCAAAATACAAACATACTGACATCCTATGGCATCACTGGAAAGCGTGGCCGTATGAATATAACGCCGCATCTCAGATCACTGAAGTCCCGTGTTCAATCGTCCGTTGGGATAATGATTTGTCCTTAGGAGTAACAAAGGAGGTGTCCTTTGGAGGTGTACACGTCGCGGCGACTGCAATTGCAAAGCGGCATTTATTTGCACTGCCAAAAATGCCTCCCTGCACTCTTTAATAGGAAAAAACGCTGTAATTAACTTTTTTTCTCATTGCATCAATACTGCACTACAGTGTATACCAGACCAGACAGGTATCAACGGGAATAAAAGTGCTAATAAATTGGCGAAAAATGGAGTAAATATGCCCCAATCAGGAATTTTCATCAGCCTTAAAACAGCTAAACACACTATCCGCAACAAATGTAAACAACAACTTAACACATGTATCAGATGACCGAAGCTGACTCTGTTGGAAGCATTTCCTAGGTAAATCGTGTCGACCACTGTTTCCTCCTTCGCCTGAAAGCCCTCGTAGATGTCATAGGCGATGATTGTCGCATTTGTGGTCGTTTCTCTCCGGGTCTGATTGCACCTAGAGTGTCAGGAAGTAGGCCTCTATTTTTCAAATCGAAGCCTAAGTCTTATATCGATTTTTAGCACCTTGCCGTAAACATTTTGTAAAGTCATGATACGATAACTCTTGATGTCGTTGGTGTCTTTGTCCGGTTTTTCCAGGGGGAGAAAGTAAAGGGATAAATCAACCAGTGTATGGTAACAACCCTAAACAGGAAGTAGGTGGCTGGGGTAACACAGGGCAAAATGTCAAGAAATACAAAAATAGGTAGGTGTGTTACCAAAATGAAACATAAAACAACTTAACAACGAGATACAGAGACAGACGACGTTTCGACTATAAAGCCTTCATCAGGACAAACAAATGACCACAATCAAACAAGTCCTACATGGAGACAAATAGGGTTATAATGAGGACAATAGCAGATAGGTAATGAGGGAAGAAAAGATGTGGAAGCATGACAGGTGAGAAAAACGTATGGGGAGAAGTTAGTAGTAAGTAGGGAGGAGAAAGTAGACTGAAGAATGTGAGATGAACAAAGGAAAAGATATGGTAGCAAGTAAATTACATTAAAATAAAATAAAAATGCTCACCTCAAAAGTGGCAACAGAGAATGAATGCTACAGACAAGCAATCATGATGTAAGGGAAGAGCAAAATGAGATGGTACATGGGATCAGGTGGGAGAGAGAAAGAGGCCAAAAACGGCAGGAACAGAAGAGAATGAGCAAACAGCAGGAAGAGAATATGAGCAGATAATTGTGATATATGAGAATAAAATAGTAGTAAAATAACTTAACTGATGCAGCGACTAGTCTATGGTCCTCCCATGTGAATGAGCACACGCATAATGGCAACAAAGTAAAGAATGGACAGTGAAAGTCAGATTCCTATCAAGGGTCATGATAGCACGTATTTGTACAGGGTGCAGCAACTCCTCTGGTACGCGTCCTCTTTTCAGACTTGTCTTGAAATCATCATCAATTGTTTTAAGCCGGTGGTCTGCAATCTATTTCAGGAGGCTGTAGCGTATTCCGTCGGGTCCTGGTGCAGAACCTGCTATTTTCTTTATGGTCTCTCTTACAACCTCCAAAAAGACCAGTTCCTCATCAGCAACATCGATCGCTGGACAATGCTGTTAAAGTGGCCTCGATACTCTTACGTTCATCAATATTGTTCTGATCTAATTGTAAATCATACATCACATTAGTAATTGGTACATCACGTTATTACTGCATATATTGTATGTATTATTGTGAATATAGCCTGTTGACACTATATAGCACATGTTTTATTAATCTGATACTCCCGAGAACCATTGTACTCTCGTAATGATGACGTGGTGCTCGCGCAATGCGAGTTAAAAAGTGTTATCGTACACTAACGTGAGTGAACTTTTACATTTAACATTTTATTGTACAAACCAAAACAAATAGTCGTATATTGTTCACGTTTATGCAGGGTAGGATCGAGGGTTGGGGTTTGGTGCAATGAAGATTATATGTCCAGACTTCACTCTCACTTTCACGTTACTTTCGTCCTATTATCTGTTAAAACTAGCATGGTTCAGACGTGTATGCAGGCAGGATTTCTTGTCAAAATCAACACTGCAAGGAACTGTCGAGAGTGGAAGAAGCAGAGGAGGAAATAAAGGCATGGACAGACAAAACATCAAGAAATGGACAAGGAAAAAATTTTTCCACACTCATCCGCATCACTGAAGATAGAATTCGCTGGAGAACTATGTGTGCTGAAGCATCCAATGTGGTACCCCAACGACCCTGAAGGGTTACGGGTTTATTGATTGATTGATTGATTATGGTATTCGCACACTCAGTATTATGTGTCCAGTAAACGTTGCCACAGAAGTGGTTTTTCCTACTGTATCTGGGGCTATTATCCGTTTTCTGGGGTGCTGTGGATATTTTTTTTCACATTTTCCTTAATCTGGAGTTTATAAATACATTTCGGGGTTTGTCTAAGAATAAACAAAAAGAGGGGAAAATCCTCCTGATTTTAATAAATGGACACCAACAATGCCCTAAATGCCCATAAATCCATAAATGCCCTTTTCTAATTACCTAATGTTCTCTCCTTATTTATATTTAATTATATAATCTTGGATTTTCTGGGTTGTTTAATGGGAAATCTGGGGTCATCAATGTCAGTGGTAACACTTTAACCAGTACTCGGGGTCTTAAAAGTTGAGTACCTCTGGTCTAAAAGATAGAAACTATAGTTCGTTCCATAATTCATGTTACTCATTTGAGCTCACTTCACGAAAACTACCTGATGCATAGCAACCATATTTTGCAGTCAGCATAACACATTTCACTAACTCATAAATTTATATTTTACAAATTGATTGATAAGTATAAAACGCACAAAACGTGTTGTGTTATATAGTATTGCATACGCAGAAAAAATGACGCTAACATTTTATTACAATACACACAATTTTGGATTTAAAGATGTATCCCAGCTACATATAATAACAGGAAATGTGAGATAGTTATCATTACTTCCAGAAGTGTATGTAAAACAATTTTTATCATTGGTGATCACATAGTCTTAAGTTTCTCGTGTGGCATTGGTGGTGAAGAGGATCATGTGTATTTGAATTTTCCATTAATAAATGTGCCCGCAAAGAAATCGTTGTCAGAAGCAAAAGAATAAAGGTACCAGTTGATTTTGCAATAAATGCGTGATATTGTAAGATTTATGGTCAATGTGAGAGCAACAGAGATTGGCGCATCAGTAGTTATTGTCTATTGTCTTTCCCCAGGTGGTTTGTGATCCACTCTTGCCGTTATGCGTAGGGGTGATTGGAGCTCGAGCTTGCGTTCTATCGCCAGATGTGTGGCCTTGGCTGTGCTATGACCGTGTCTGTACAGGATCTCCCTAACGTTTACTATCCATCTTTTCCGTGGTCTTTCTATGGCTTTGTATCCTGATCTCATTTGGTTATATGCTTGTACGGGCAACTTTTCGTGATGCATTCTCATAATGTGGCCAAACCACTTGATCTGTTCTCTCCTTATGTAATATGTACAAGATAGTTTATCTATTCTTTCCCTGATATATTAATTTCGCAATCTATCAAACCTGGTGACCCCGGCAGCTTTCCTCAAGCATTTCATCTCGCATGTCACTATCTTTCTGTAATGTGAAGATGAGAGAGACCAGGTTTGGCACTGGTAACACAGTGTTGGTAGGAATATACTGTAGATCATTTGTCTCTTAACTTCTATCTCGATCTTGGGGTGAAGAAGAAGTGGTGACAGTTGGAATGTTACTGCATTTACCTTTTCACATCTCATCTCTATCGTGGCTTCCATTTTCTGTAAAAATACAGCCGAGATATTTGAACTCTGTTATGAATGTATTATATTTTCATGACGCCAAAATAGATAAAATATAGTAACGCGAAAACGTCGATTTGGCGTTAATAGACCCAAAGAACAGAAAACTGAGCATTGCCAAAAAAGTCAATTTGGTGTTAATACAGTAGAAATCTGATTTTCCGAATTCCAATTAACCCAATCTCCAATTATCCGAATCGAATTTGGGTGAAATAATTTTAGAGCAAGAGAGTTAGAGGACGTGGTAAAGAGGTACCTGGTTAGTGCGCACGTGCCGTTATTATGTAGTTTATTTGCAATACAGTTGCTTATGTATTACTGTAGTTTTATCAATAAAATTCCGTTTATTTCAATGCATGAGTAGTATATGATGTGCAATTGACCACATGGATGTGCCGAGTGTAATATAGCTCAAAGAACAAAATACTAACTGTGAAGAGTCGTGCAAAGGTCGTGCCGAATGCGCTCGAATGTGCTAATATAGCTCAAAGAATAAAATACTCTATGTGGAGAGGTCGTGCAAAGGTCTTGCCGAATATGTTCGAATGTGTGAATATATCCCATATAACAAAATACGGGTCATGGAAAGGTCGGTCAGAAGGCAGGCAGAGGTCTTGCAGCGGTCGTGCAGAGGTCGTGACATTTTACTTATCTGTACTATATATAGCGTTGTTATCACTTTTAACTGTTATGAAATTCGATTTTAACGCATTTCGATATGACAAATGGTATGTATTATCAATTCTGTAAACTAGCATATCACAAGAAACCACATTTCAACACTTTCGCACTTAACGTCATACTAAATTTGACATGTTTTTTATTTGTGAATCGTCGTCAGTTATCACTTTTTCACAACTAGGCAATCAGCTTTTAGCACTGTCCGATACGACATGTTTGATCAGTTCTATAAACGAACATCACACACGAAACCATGGGGCGCGAAAAAAGATCGTTGCATTTGATGTAGAATATCAATTTTTTTCATAATTACACATACACAAATACAGATATAATACACAAGCTCGGTGTACTTTTATTATTATTATTATTATTTTTATTAATAACGACCTATACGTATCATATTGGTTTAAACATTCGACCAGTTGCTTTGTAATGTTGCGTTACCTTTTTCGTTTTTCCTAGCACTTAGCCCAATTAAGAAATTTAGCAATTGGTTGGCGCCAACGAATATAGTTAAGGTTCCTCGGGCGCCTTTACGACAACCCTAGTAAGAGCCTGTTAGAATCGAGAGAATACGCTGAGAACTTAGTTTAACCCTATAGAGAGCCCACAGCAATGGCATAGCGACCGACAATTGTTATTTTCAGTGTGATTTTCAGTTGCAAACACACTAAAGTAAATCGTGTAAAGTAGTATGGTTATTATATATTGATGTATGCTTCAGAATCTAAGAATATATTTAAAGTTGACGTTTGAAATATAATTACATATAGTAACAATCATAACTGTAGACAAGCGTGCGTGGCTATATCAGAGGTACTCAAATGATGTATGAAATTAGTGAGAAACTGGTGCAATGTGAGTTCTTTTGGTGTGCTAACGCCGAAAACTGATAGTACATGAATTTTCTTACACATCCTGGTGGTAGAATAAATTGGTAAAACAGGGCCCTGTAAGTATACAAAGGACATAACTTGTGCGTTTGAACATATGGAAAAGTGTTACAATGTGTTTGATTTGATGTGAAAAGCGATAAACGCTGGTGGGCTATACACAAAACTATATCAAACGGCTGTGTGACGTTAGTTCGAAAGTGTTTGAATATGTTTTGGTATGGTGCGCTAACGTAGAAAACAAATAAACATTAAATTTAACCTATGGCAATATAGGGATAGGTTTCCTGGTGTTAGGATTCCTGGTGTTAGGGAAACGTATTGTACTGTATCCCTATTATTATAGAAAAGTTTCAGCCACTGACTTTAATCATAGGGAAAATTCTTAAATGTGTGTTGACTAGTTAAAAGTAGTAAAGACAGAGAAATCATAAACAGAAGCATATCAAATAGTGTGTGAAATTAGTAGTGCCATGTGAGTTCGTATGACCTGATAATTTAGAAATCTTATAAAACACCCAGTATGATACATTGAAACGTGTCAATATGAACCTTGGTGGTAGAAAATCGATAAAATATGCCGTTTGATATATGGCCTTATGTTGATTTTTGTCCTGTTGTTCAAGAAGCGTCGTGAAACGTGTCCCTGCTAGTATACCACAGCGACAACGTGTGACTTTGATCACATCGAAAAGTGACGGTAGTGTTTTTAGCGGCTGTGAAATGTGATAAAAATACAATTCGATAAACAGAAGCCTATAACAATGATATATGAAGTTTGTGAAAAAATGTTGACATGGGTTTTTGCGTGCTCTGATAATTAAGGTAATTGATAAAACATGAAGTTTGCCATATTGAAACATGATAACATATGACATGATGGTAGAGCAACATAGTAAAATGTACGCATGTAAGTATTGAAAACAGGGCAAATGATGTATGTCTTTAGTAGGGGAAAACGCTTAAATGTACCCGTGAATGTAGTTCGTCTATTTGCGAAAAGTGCTAAAGAATGCATTTCCACAAATAAAAACATGGCAAATGCATTATACCGTTAGTGAAAAAGTACTGCACTGTGTTTTCGTGTTGCCTGATGATTTAGAAATCTGATAAATCAAGAAGTGTGTCCCATGGAAAAATGCTAAAAGCCCGATGTCTAATTGTGAAAAGTGATAAC